>CM040241.1:213576562-213607778 GCA_022545495.1 Chrysanthemum lavandulifolium
CTACCACCAAGTCGCTACTCGTAGTGGAGAGTCCACTACTTGTACTTTAACTCGCTAGATCTAACTCGCTAGATTTAAAACTGTAACTCGCTATAAATTAGTGAAGCAAGTCGCTACGAAGAAAATTATCCGTGAACTAAGTCGCTAGCATGAAAAACCATATAAACATCACTTTTCAATCCAAAAACAACCCAACCAAGATGATTCAAGCTATCCAAATGAAAACCTAAACACTTGTGATGATTCTAAACATGAAAGTACTATCAAAATTCAAACTTTAACACAAGAAATCAACCAAATGATGCAAAAACCACTAAACTTTTTCAAACTCAAAAACCACCTAAAAACCACTAGAAATCCAAAGATGTGCAAGATATGATCTAACCATGGCTCTTGATACCAATTGAAAGATATAACTTTTCACATACACATCAAACCATAACACAAAGTAGCATATAGATGGAATTCTAGAGAGAGAAAGTTAGAGGTTTAGGGAACTTAGTGAGAGAAAGTGAAAGATATTATTATGAGCTCAACTCTACCTTGGGAGGTAGAGTATTTATAGTCTTACATAAATCGCCACACATCGAATGTGGATCGCATACGGTGGGTAAAGACTCGTCCGTCCTCCACGGTGTTACTTAACTAAATACTACTTAACTTAAGAATTACTACGACTACGAGCTTTCTAACGATTACATATACTTGAGGTGACCGACTCTTTATTACCGGGAATTTCTAATTCCTAACAGTGAATATCTTCAACAAATGTAGTCTATTCACACTTCTCCCCTGCAAAATTAGCACATGATGTCGCCATCGTCATTATAGTTGAGCAAGTGGAATAAGAAAAATAATCAACGGTAGTCCGGTTCACTTGATGTTTGAAAGCGTGATTCTTAGGAAAGAGATCAATAATAAGAGTGTGTAGTATATGGGTAACTCAAACGTGTTAGGTTTGAGCACCGAGATCGTTCCGAATGAGGGTTGAATGGAATTTTCAACTCACGTCGCGATTATCGGATTTGAATGGGAAAAGGGATAATTTGATGTTTTCTAAACTACGGGAAAGGGAAGCATAAAAGGAAATTACACTACGGGAATCCTAAATACGTGAATAAAACTAAAATGTAATAAATGAAACGTAAATAAAATGCAACTACGCCTAATCTAAATCCTAAATATGATCTAAAATTATTTTTAAACTAAAAATGCAATTTGAAACTTAACTATGATTTAAAACAAATTTTTATGATTTTTTCTTTTATTTATTTGAATTAAAAACTAATTTTGTATTTTTCTAAACTTTTTTCTATTTTCTACGAATTTAGAACTATTTAAAACTAATTAAATTGCTAAAAATTACTATTTTAACTAAGAAAATTATGGAAAAATATTTTTTTGGCTTTTTATATTTTTATTAATCTGAGAAAAATGAAAACTTATTTTTTTGAAGCTTTTCAGATTAATTT
Organism: Chrysanthemum lavandulifolium; assembly: GCA_022545495.1. Classification (NCBI taxonomy): domain Eukaryota; kingdom Viridiplantae; phylum Streptophyta; class Magnoliopsida; order Asterales; family Asteraceae; genus Chrysanthemum; species Chrysanthemum lavandulifolium. Next base: position 213,578,035 of record CM040241.1, read on the forward strand.
GTATTAAAAAGTAATTAAAAAGTATTAAAAACGGATTTTAAATACGTAAAATAGCAAACAGTTTGAGAAAATTATGAAAAATTCAGGGAAAATCTAAAATATTATTCTAAACCTATGAAAAATCAGAAAACCTATGCTAGTGTACACGAATAAGGGGCTGAGATCAAACTGCTTATAAAAAAACTCTTAATATTAAGCTATAAGCCACAAATAAGCACCAATTTATCTCAGAAGCTATAATATGATAAAACTACTTAAAAGCAACCTATATCAACTACTCTAAACTTCTGAAAAGCAAATTAACTGATTTGACTTAATTGATTTTAGAAATCCAAACAGCTTTTACTCACCTACTTTAAGCTAGTATAACTGCTTATCTAATAAGCCAAACCGAAAACCGTAAATTAGGAACTCTAGAACACCAACCAATGAACAATTTGACCAAGTTTTAGACACTAACAAGCTAAAATGAAACCTAGATTGATTAACGCAATAAGGCTTGTTTCACACTCGTTATCTTGAGTGTGAGACAGAGCAAACTAGTGATTGGATGACTTATTTAAAGTTTATAAGTGCTTCTAAAAATCCACAAAATCGGTTTTCAAAAATAGACCAACTGAACTAGTAAATCCCAAAATCTTACTTAATTTGAACCAGAAATGAACCTGTGAAAAATCAACAAAGTTTGATGAAAACTGATTTTACACTTTTGACTATTTGACAGTTTTGAGAATGTTGACTAAAATGAGTTTTGATCTACAAAATCTGAGTGAAATTGATGATTTGAGATGCAATATGACTGAAATAAGCTAGATCTACTAATTCTTAAGCCTAAATGCAAGTTAAGCTTAATTCCTACAAATCAGAAATGAATTTAGGACATATTTCTATTGGTTTTGACTTTTAGTTTTCAAAGATGCAAATTAAAGTTCTAAATAAGTGCAATGAACCTAAGTGAGACTAACTCAATTGAACTTATCCCTATAACTAACCTCAAACACAGATTTGTGCAATGAACCAAATATTACTTTAGCTAACCGATGTGCAAATTATACTACTTAACCCTCCTACTCTAACACTTAATCTAAATCAAATGATCAACTAACACCTAAATGATGCCATATCACCAACAAATACTATCAAATTATCAATATGCTAAATAAGTAGATTATAACGGATATGATATTTTCGAACTTACATATGTCCTAGCCACAATGGCGCCAATCACAAGTAACCACTAACTCATCGATTTCAACCCCAAATTATACTAAATCAACCCAAATCCAACTCCATATCAAAGAAATCGATCCGTAAGAGCTTATTGGTCGCAATTTGATTTTATTGACCAAGTAACTTTTGAGTGAATGGAACTAGAAGACAAATATAAACCTTAATAAAGCTATAAGGAAGCTTATCAAAACTTATAATAAGAGCAAGCTTGATCCAAGCTTAATGAACATATATTTTTTTTATTTTATTTTATTATTTTCGATTTTTTTTTTTTTTTGTATTTTGAGTAATTTGAGAAACAAGTTGAGATAACTTTTATAATAAGCTAAAATTGATGAAATAACATTAATAAGCAATAATGAACAATTTAAGAAGTTTGAAATAAGGATTTCAAGTAAAAGTGAATTCTATTAAACTTTTGAATTTAAGAGTACAAGAGGAATTACAAAGTCGAGAATTACTTAAAACTTAAAAAGCGAAAATAAAATACAATTATGCTCTTGAAAATGAAAGGTGAATACAACAAGTGAAGAAAGGTCTCTATTTATAGAAGCTTGACCTCTTGGAAGGATCCGGAAGAAATTATGTGCTTTCTCCGAGTCATTTGTGTCCTTTGGATCGTTTCCCATCAATCATCAATCATTTATCACCCTTGGATCATGTGTCCACGCACCCTCGTACCAATCAAATGCAAGGAATGATGTGATATAACACACGAATTGCCGCCGTGGCATCCGTGTGTCCGTCACGTGTCAGAGTGAAGTACAAATTTCACTTAAATTTGGTGTTAATTTAGCTAATTTAGGCGTGGGTAAATTTAGGGTTCATAATTTCTGGGTTTGGGTAATTGGGGGGTAAAACTTGGGTGGCGGGAAAGGTAAAAGTATTTTTTATTTGTTTTGACTTATTTGACCGGGTATAAGGGGGAAAATGGTTTGGGTTACGGGTTTGGTAAAGTTGACCGGGTAAAGGAGGGTTGACCTGGGTTGGATAGATTGGACCGGGTGTGTGATTGGGCTCATGTTGGGCTTTGGATATAATAATATTGGATTTGGACTAATATTGGACCCAAGTGTTATTTTAAGGACTAAAATTGCACAAGCTGATTTTTAAGGGACCAATGATGTAAATTCTGAAAATGATCCAAGGGCCTTTCTTGCCATTCTTCAAATAACTAAGGACTGAATTTGTAAAATCCGAAACTTCAAGGGTATATTACGCGATTGATGAAAGTTCGGGACCGATTCGACAATTTGTAAACTTGATCATATCTTTCACAAATCATCCTTTTAGCATAGAAATCTTCACAGATGCACAATTCTGACCTTCAGGCTCAACTTTAGCACTCTTTATCTCTCGTGCTCGGGTTTTTGTCGATTTGGTTATCTTTTGCGTGTTTTGACATATTCGTACATGCACAAGCATAAACTCAAGAAAACAACAAATATTAGCAATAAACGACTCTTTCTTGGTTATTTTGGGTCTGATTTGATAAAGAAATGATATGTGTTTTAGCACATATCAAAGCGCATGGAAAAAGCATGAAGCATGTTGATGAGAATGGTCATAATTGAGAAGATTTCTCTTCTTCAGAAGATAAAGCGACCGAAACGCATACTTTTCTTTTCTTTAGAGTACGAGGCATGAACTGTTGTGTTCAAACGTCATTATGATGAAGCACGAGGCCAGGCGATGTGAGCAGACGTCATCATCTCTCTTTTTCGACTCTCTTGGCAAAACTTGTAATCAACCCCATTATCATTCGGAGGCTCTTTGTCGTGACGGTGATGGAGAAAACCCAATATGATGAATTTGACCACAAGTAAAACAACCCGAACTCGTGACTTAAACTTGCACATATGTAACAAAGAGCGGTGCCGAGACTTCATCGTCCATTGAATCTCTAAGTACTCTATACTCTTCATCCAACCAACCATCAAGTATAAGACGTACATCACCTCTTGAAAATCCACAATTGAATGTGACACTGAGCACTACAAGGTAACTCCTTAAAGTGATAGTTATTTTGTGGTGGTACGAGCCCAATTCCCCCAAGTGGTAAAAGAAAAGGAAAAAAAGTCACCCAACAATAACTAGATTTCCAAGTCTTCGTTTTTGATAATAAGCTTGAACAAGGATCTTGAAGAATCTTCATCCAACCATCCCCGATACCTTCAGATACTAAGTACACTTGCCCTTGATATTTCACTTCAACCTCAAATAAATAATAGTGAATTAACCCCGTTGTCACATCTTGTTAAAAGCTCAAATCTAGCCTCGTTTGACCTTAAAAGTGAACTTTGATAATGGTTTCATCCCGACCATGGTTAAAAGCACGTAACCCGGTAAAACCATGTAATAGCTAAACTGTCATGACGAATATCCAAACACACATCCAATTCATGAAGTACACCTTTTTATCCCTTCTTCAAAGTAGAAACCGTAGCACCAGCATCACATAATATCCAGAATTACACTTTCCCTTTCTCCAGGATGGTTCCATCATTACGGGATTTTATAATTCTATGGTTTAAACCGAGAAATAGTTTCTTTCGCGGGATTTTACAAAACCAAGAATAAACCATAAAATAGATCCGAATATGCACTTTACTATTACCATGATGTTTCCATTGTCACGGGATTTTACAAGTCTATGATTTAAACCGAGAAATAGAATCTTTCGCGGGATTTTACAAAATCAAGACAAAACCGTAAACATTGTCAGCTTGAATGTGTTATGACAACTTTGGTTTCAGTGAATATCTGTTTTAGGGGAACATGCAGCGGTTCATCAACGGTTCATTATCCAACATCAACAACATCATCAACCATCCAATAAGCACTTAGGTAAACAAATCATTCACGCATTCTGTCGGCTATTGCAGTTACAACAAGGTGAAGTAATCCCGATATGCCAAACTTGATCATGAAGTAACATTCCCCAGATTTGTTACTTAAACTTGTACTAATCTTCGTGAAAAATAAATGGTGTACCCAATGTACAAAACCTCTTGACAAACTCTCAACTGCGTGAGACACCGAAGTGATAGCTACGTTGTGAGTTAAGCGAGAAAGAATCACAAAAGTAACTAAATAGCCAAGTCTTTATCACACTCTATAAATGCCCAAACAAGTCATCTTCGCGGAAGGGTAGAAAGAAAGAAGACGAAATAAGTAAACGTGCCCGGAAATCTCACTTCAAAGCCAAATAAAAATATCGTCCAAACAACCCCGTAGTTAACATTTTCCAATAAGCAATTCAAGCCGTGAAATAGAATATTCCGTGAAAGTATAAAACAAAGTATCAAACCGCCTAACACAACGAATCTCATCATCACATCTCCTATAGCAGGTCTCATTATCAACACTAATCAAATCTCAACACTCGAGATGTCAATCTGACCCAATCATGTGTATTATCCAACATTAGTTGCTTGTAAACTTCAAGGCCTTGTGAAAGTCAATTTTCCACTCATATAACAATTGATATAAATACTTTGTCCAAGTATGAGGGTAACAGAAATTCGGACATCGAGTAACTCATTTTAACACATATCATCTACAAAAGTAAACTCGGATATCACTTAACATCAATTATATCATCCGTATAACACATTCTAGCCCACTTCCAATGAGAAGATAATCTCATTACAGCCCAACACATAAGATTCGTCCATGCCAACCCTTGTTATCAGCCCACGAGAGTTATTTCACAAATGGGGCCCAAGTCCAACTTAACCACACCCAACGTCCAAATACAAGAATCCGGTTAATATAAAACATGTGATACCCTAATTTTCAGTCATGATATTAACCCTAAACTTCTCTCACCTCAAACACTTCGCCTACCATTTTATTTCATCTCAAAACAGATCTGAAAAAAAACGATGTGCATCTATAATCCTTCATCTTATTTCCATTCACAACTCTATACAATCCACTCACCTTTTCATGGTCTCAATACGCATCAACCACTTACACAAGGCCTCGCCACAGGGTTGGCTCGGGGACCTTTAAACGTACCAAAGACGTATGCCACAGGGATGGTTAAGTTAATGACCGGCTTCAAGATCTTTAGAGGGTCTAAGGTAGGTACGAATTTATGATGTTGTTTCATTTTGAGTTTGATAAAACGAGCCAAAGAGAACAAATATGTAATTAGTTATATTGTCTTCTTCATGTGTTCGGATATTATTATAGATCAGCGAGGATAAAAGTTCAAAGAAAAAATCTTTTAAAGGATTGAAAACAACTTTGAGCAGTTCTGAGGTCATTTTTATTTTCACTTGTTCGATTAGTGTGATGAGATGGAGTATGAGTTAGATTAGTTTGAGATATGTTGTTGGAGTAGATGGATTTGGGTTTGTTATAATCTTGGTGTCACGTTTTTATTTTTGTCAAAAAACCTTGGACTGATGAAGGTACGATTCAAACAGAGATTCATGAGTCTGGTTTGGTATTTGTTTCGTGGACTTGGTCATGTGGTAAAAGTTATTTTAGTTCAACAAGTAGCTACTTCTTTTTCTGACACAAGTTGCTAATCTTCAAACTCAACAAGTCGCTACCTTTTCTTGACATAAGTCGCTATCTTTTTCCATTACAAATCGCTAAGAAAATCGGCGTCAAAACGCTTCATTTGTTAAACCACAAGTCGCTAAACAGCCTTATGACAAGTCGCCTCATTTTCTGTTAACAACTCGCTTGTCATTCAATAATGACAAGTCGCTACATATTTCTGTTAACAAGTCGCTTTACGCAAAAGACAAAAACACTCAAAAGTGTTTTGACACAACTCGCTATATAGAGGCAGCTTTTGACAACTCGCTAACAAGAAAAAGGTATTGACAACTCGCTAACAAGAAAATTTGACCATTTGACTTTTTCCGGCGGGTAATCCGACCATGTTTTCCGTTCATCTTCAAAGTTACCCAGAAAAAAAATGATATTTGAAGACCATTTGACCCATTTTAATGACCACAGATTGACCTCGTTAAAATAAGCAGATATGTCCAGATGCATAATATTGACCAAAAAGAAATGGACCATGAGACAATAACTAACTGAGAAAAAACACAATACTTTCTCAAAACATATTTCTCGTAGTCATGATTTTTAGGATTCATTTTCAAAGTTACCACAGTTTGGACACTGAGAAAAGACAGATTTAGTAACTTTTGATGGACCATGAGACATTTTGACCAAAAAGATGCATAATATTGTTAAAAACTGTTGTACCATAGTATCATGAAAAATAAATTTTCCGATCAAAAGAAATGCAAAACAGTTTTAACAAAGTACAACAAACCACCATAAATCAACACAACACAATAACCTTGGCTCTGGTACCAATTGTTAGGATCCTATATTTATTGTGTTTGATGATTCGGGTGGTCTTGGATGATGATGATACAAGTATGCCATGTTTTAGAGAGAGAAAGAGTGAGAGGGTGTTCTTGGTAGAGACTTGGTTTGTAAAAGTGAAAGATTAGATTGAAAAGCACCACCCTTCCAAGGATGGAAGGGTATTTATAATTCTGAGACATAACGACCTCCCGACGGCACATGGATCGTATACGATGGGTAAAGACTCGTCCTTCCTCCACGGTGATACACTAAACTATTCTACGCTACTAATTAACTAATTAACTACAAAACAACGTAAATAACTACAAGTCTACGAGCTAACATATGCTAGACCATAATTGGGGTGACCGACACTCTAACATGGAATTTTCAATTCCTAAAAATATCCATATATGACTTAAGCATGATGTCATGCAATGGGTTATGGGTCATGCTCCATGGGTATGGGTCATGGACTTTGGGTTATAACCAACTACATTCAATGTATTTGGTCAATGGGTCAAGTACTTAAGTTTCTACCCATTTATATTTACCCATTATAATACATACTAGTTATGTATATATTTACCCAATATGTAAACACTAGTTGTTGTACATATGTATTACTAAATCATAAAATCACGTATACTCTTTTTAGTGTTTTATGTGAAAACGTAAGTGTGTTAGAAAACTATTGGCTCAAACCATTTACGTATTTTTATTTGTTTCGTTAAAATGATTTTACGTTTGTTATCAAAAAACATTAGAAGATCGTAAAATATAAATAAACGTTTTTATGGTTTATTTGTATTAACACAATCCAAAGAGTGTAAGGTGATGATCCAACCAATCCATCCTCCAAGAGGTTATTAAATCTGCAAAAATAAATTAAACTACAAAAACGCGTAAAATACTAAAACTCACTTTCGTAGGCATCACGGTTGCATTTAGCGTATGCAACAAGCCTTTAAACCCCTCGGTGGCCCAAGTGGACGAGTTGTAGTCTCGTGAGGGTTTCCAGTGAACACACCCACAAAGTTCAAAACACTTTTATTTTTAAAAACATGTACTTATTTATTTACAATGACTAAAAATTAACAAAATTTAAAATGCAAAAACCAAATTTAAGTAGAATAAAAGAAATGATGCTCTTGTAAAAACAAAAGGACATTTAAACTTGTTCTATCTAAACACAAACACACAAGAACAAAATACTATTTTATTTATTTATTTATTTATTTATTTATTATTATTATTTTTTTACGATTGGTCCAACCGAACGGTAAGGGGATCTAACCGATCGGTTGGGATGAACCAAAATGAGACCCACCTTCCAGCCGAACCGGTTACGGCCGATGACCGATCTGTTGGAAGAGATTTTCTAATTTTTTTAGTTTTTTTTTATTTATAAAAACAAGTTTTATTTCAAACCTTTTATTAATAAAATAAAACAAGAACGAAGAAGGTTACGAACACAAAAATAAACACAACTAAATAAAACACATAAACACGTTTTCACTAGAAGAATACCAAAAACAAAATACGACACTTAAAACAAATAAAAGCACGATCACAGAAAAACGACAATCACATAGACGCAAGCAAACATAATTAGTCACGTAACACAAATCAAACAAGATAATCTTATTTAAAATTAATATGAAACTAATCTAAACAAGAATAACACAAACAAAAAGAAACAAAAACATTCAAGAGATCACATAACATAAAAACATAAAACTCACGAAACAAAAATACAAAATAATAATAAAAAATTGGGACAGAACACTACAACCGGATCGGCTGCCGGTGCAGGCCGATCGGTTCATGTTGTTTTATTGAGTACGAGGCTTCCAGCCGATCGGCTGGAGTTCCAGCCGGGTGGTTGGTTGATTCGAGATGGTTTTGGTGGTTTTTTTCCACAAACATTTTCGAGCAGACTTAGAAAGCAATCATTGAAATGAGTATTTTTAGAACACATGAAACGAAATCCCAACATCAAAAACATGATTTTGATGCCAAGATCATTTAAGCAATTATGAGAAATTAGAGATTTTTCGAAAGAAAACGCAAAGGAGCAATTAAGCAAACATCATGAGAAAACATCAAGAGCAATGAAACATTCTTTAGCACCAAACATGTTAACATAAAAACCCTGAGAAAATCCTCAAAGCCACTTCAACAAAGAAACAATCATTCATGAGCAAGAGCAATATATCATTCGAACAAACTAGCAAACAAGCAATCAATTCAAGCAAACAATTCAAGAAGAACTCAATTCAAAGAAACACACAAGAGAACAATTAAACCAACAAACAAGTGTAAAGCAAGTCCCCGCCAACAGCGCCAAAAACTTGATGCTCTCGCATCGGGTTTTAAATTTATATGCAAGAATTACCGGTTAACTAGGAACACATTCGGGAAAGTATACCCTAGTCAAGTTGTAGTATAAGGTTTGGTAAGTCAAGGTCATCCCAAAAGACTTGGTTGCACTACAAGTGTCGTTTGTTTGTTTAAGCAAGTAACAAGGTGATGGTTATGATTGTCACAGATCAAACCAACAAGTTATCATATGAGTCAAACAAGTATCAAGACATTCATGGTTATTTCAATCAAACACAAAATCTCAACAATCATATCAATAACAAACATCTTGAAATATAAAATTAACAATGTTTACCCAAAGTATGAATTACAATAGGCAAAGATGAAGGATTATAGCAACCTTCAATCTTCCAATCAACTACAACTTCTAACCAAGACGGAAAATTATACCCGAACACTTTCTTTAGCACTTGAGCGCTACTTCTGGAAATGGCAGAGGTTTGTTGTCTTTTGGGGAAGATAAGTTGGTGAAAATTTGTCCTTAAGGGTGGAGGCTAGAATTTCACACTCAAAACTAAGCCAAAATGTTCTTATTTATAGGTAGAAGCTACCCTTGGCCACCAAGTAAGTTTCTTGGGCACTAAGTATCATAAAGTAGCAGGTTAAGGAGTTATTACAGACATATGATCGAACTTGGGGCTTAATGGCACTTAATATTGCACTAAAAATAACTCGGAGAGGTCAGTTTGGTGCAGGCGATCGGCTGTGGGGCAAAGCTGTTCGGTTTCGCTGAAACATTTGCTCCAACCCAATTGGTTGCGGGGCTTGACCGATCGGCTGGAGCCATTTGACAGAAAAGGTCAACAGCCAAAATTGTATATCTTTCTCTTAGCTTTTCGTGGTAGCGAACGGGGGGTCAAACGGAGTCCGTATGCTCAAGATATGGCCAAAATGGTCAAGGTGTGTCGGGAACAACAAGTCTTCCAATATTTCTTCATTTGAGCTTCTTTTCTTCATTTCTTTCTTGTTTTCCTTCTAGCACTTTATCCTTGAGTCTTTAGAGTGACAACTTCATGACTTTATCTTCTCGAATATAAACCACAAGTCTTGCTTTTGTCGGGAATTCTTCGTACATGGATAAATCTTCGTATTTTACTTTTTTTCCGTCTTTTTCTTCACTTTACTGTACTTTGCTACAAATGAACTAGCATACACACTTTTATATGATTAAGCAACAAAAGCATATGATTATAACCAAATAACATACATAAAAGCATGGATAACGCTACTAAAAACATGCACAATTTTAGCGTTATCAAGGTCACTTTGCGTAAACACAATTCTCTCATTTATGAGGTGTTGATTTACCTTGATGCAAAGCACTCATCTTACTTGCATTAAGATGATTAGTGAATGGTTTATGTAACAATCCGCATTTTCAGGTTACTATTCATTTTTGATATTTTTTTACTATTCACTTTAACTATTCACTCCCAAAATATTTATTTTATATTCTTGTAAGTTAACCTATTTTCATGATAACCCGATAGTTTGACACTCGTCGAGTCATTTTTGTAAATTTCACAAACCGTATCTACAATTTACGTTTAGGTTTAAACGTCATTCAAACATCCAGATATGTCCATACAACATTACAAACAAGAGAAATATATGTTTTTCACATCTTATGACATTTTCAAGAATTTTAGAATTTTACATTTTCTGATTTTGCGTTTTACGCGATTTATGCGTTTTAAACCTACGTTTTCAGGTTTTAACAGCATATACGCGATACATTAAACTTGTCACTCATTTTATAAGTTAATAATGAGTATATTGATGAGTTTAACCATTTCTACAAGTTTCATATTTTTACGATACCCGGTTTTACGTTTTGTGATTTAAATACTTACCGTTAGCAATTACCGGGACCAAAACTCACTCCGTAAAAGCAAGATAATTTTCTAAAACTCTTAACCACCTCTTTTCCAGCCCTATGTGGTGTTTTCTAAGAGTCACAAGGACACATGACATGGTTAGATTTGATCTAGATGGATTTGTTACTCATATGCTAACTTAGTAACTAAGTTTACTTAATCTTGCAACACATGCCTTCCTTTGTTAGTAAGTAAGATGACTCATGTAACATGTAACGTCTTCAAGAGGCTATATGAAGCCTCTTCGTCTTCTCATGTTGACGCTACACACAAACAAACACACTATCATCTTCCTTTGATCATTTACTTCAAGTATTACTTCAAGAATCTAGTCCTTTACAAGCCTTATCAAGTCTTAGCAAACCTTGATGATTTCTCTTAAGTTTAAATCTACTTAAGAACCAAGGTCTAACATAAGTCCTACAAGCTCACAAGAAGTGTGGAAGACTTCTAAAGAGTGGAGTTGTGTTCTAGTCCTATTCTTTGTCCTTGTTTATCATTTCTTTGAAAGCCAAAAGTTGTAAGGAAACCTATGCTCATCATTCTTACTATGTTTTCATGATCTCTATATGCTATATATGGTCACTATATTGATACCATGATTTACTAATACTTAAAAGGGGCTTTTGCATATATATCCTCCCGAAAATACAAAATTGCATATATATCCAACGCATGCATAAAAACCATTGTACCATGTGCATAAAAAACTTGTAAAAAGGATATATATGCAATTATTCACTTTGGGAGGGATATATATGCATTTTTGCCTACTTAAAAACAAGTTCTTAACTACATATTGTCTTATTTAACAAACTAGTAAAAACCAATCATATTATACATGTTTGAGCCATTAAACCATTTAAATATAACCTTATGTGTTTACATATTGTTAAAGACAAGATCAAACAAAAAACGTATCAATTTGAATCACCTGATACGGAAAAACGAGTCAAAAGTTATGATAAAAAGAAGTTAGCGAAACTTAGAAACTGCCAAATAGCTTACTGCATGAATCCGAGATTTTTTCAAGGCACTTCTGGTTTATTCATCAAAAAGCTAAAACACGAAAGTTTTTCATAACGATGTTTTACGTCCACCGCGTGGAAACTCGTCCTGAAAACACCAAACAAGGGCTATTTTCTGCCTCAAAATGAAAAAACAGGTTTCGGCGTCAAATTTGGTTTTCACTTGTCAAGTAATTAAGAAACCATGTTATTTTTAAAACTAAATATTTACTAGACATAAAAAACTTTATGAAATAACAATCTGCATTCAAAATAAACTTTCCTAAGTTTATTCGACCTTCGGAATAGTAACTTTTGTAAAACGACGGTAACTTGTAAAACCATTTAAGTTGCTTACACTAGACCAAGGACTATATAACTTTCATTAGACATTTAAATTTTACCAAAACTCACTTGCGGATTATGACCAAAATTATTTTACAAACCATGTAACCACTTAACTTATATGTCACATAATCAAACGAGTAAAACATATGTTTTTCCATATCTAACACTACAAAACTAGGGAGCTTCATGTGATGGGTTTCATTTGGGTAAACCTATTGACTAGTTGTTGGATTTACGATATAAAGTGTCCTAGCTCCTCGAATATTTACTATATAACCTCTGAATTATGATGGCCCGAACGGTAGTACGAGATATATAAACTATGAATGTTTCATTAACCGTTTCTATAAAACGACATACACAAAACTACCAAGTACTACATCATGATCAATATAAGGACATATATAGGCTTGTTTATGTTTTTTTAGACATTATGTCAAAGCCTAAGACGCAATAAATATTCTAGGTTACTCCTAGGATTCTCTCAGTCTTCCATCTTCGTACTTTCACTATCACTTTGCTTTACAGTGAGTATTCACGAACCCCTTTCTCCAACTATTTTAATCGTTTTGGGGTGGATGCATGAACTATATTTGAAATAAATTGATTACTTATTTATGAACGATTTTGACTTTAACTTTTGAACTTAAATTAAACTCATGAATTTAATTACGAACTTATGATTTGTTTTGAACTTAATGAACCGTACATACTATGACCTAAAGTCTCGCCTTATGGGTGGAGCGTGCAAAGTCTCGCCATGTTGGTGGAGCTTTCTTGACCTAAAAGCCTCGCCATGTCGATGGAGCGTTCTTGACCTAAAAGTCTCACCTTATCGGTGGAGCATGCAAAGTCTTCCATGTTCGAAGCATTCTTAATTGTGTATAATAGTTGTATGATCTATTCGTACATTCGCATTGTTAGTCTCCTATTAGTAAGTAGTATGGATAACACTATTAGAGGTCGGCCAACCTCTTGTTCACTATGTTACGGGACGCATATTATTTATTCTCGAGACTTTTCCTGGCATACATTATTATATACGTAGTGCTTATATTATGGACTATTATGACCGCGTGTGCTTGACTACCATAAATACAACTTTTTATGCAATGGGTTGTGAACATATAGGTTACAAGTCTTGTATGAGCGGGACTTGCAATTGAATGGATTTACATCGCCTTTGCTTTGTGGACTTTTCTTAAAGACTTTGAAATTACTTTTATTATGGAAATATATGTGAACTTATATGTTACAAGTCTTGTATGGGAGGGATTTGTAACATGATAAGTTGATAGGATATTTTCCATATGAACTTTCTCAAAAGGTTTTCATATTATAAAACGTGTGTACTCACCAATTATATTCATAGTTAACCCGTTTTCTCTCATGCATTTCAGGTGATCGTCAGTAAGATTTTCTTCAAAGTCTTTGCATAATTAAGTTTTCACATGTCACTACTGATCATTATGTATTACAAAGCTATCTTTTGGGAACTAAACTTTGTATTTTAATTGCCGATGTCGGCTATAACAATGTTGTAATGATATATTTTTACTTTAATGTAAATTATGGTATTGTTCTATATCTCTTTTGTGAAGATTATTGATTATGTTGCACCTCACGTTTTTCGCTTTATCGGGGTGTTACAGATTAATTGTGGGTTAACTAAGGATTATCAAGTTTGAATACTTAGGGTATATTTAGTTTATAAGTGGGTTTGGAGTAGGATTTGGATTTGGTATGGTATGAAAGAAAAGGAGGTAAAATAAATTATTATAAATAATTAATAAATTAATATTTTAATAGATAGTAGATGAAATTTATACATATGTTATTATTTTATATAAAGCAATGAGGAGAGACACATATACAACACTAAAGAAGGCCATACCTTTTTCCAATACTTGATATGAAGCCAGGATTCAGAGGGCCCACCATTTTTAACAATGACTCCCTAATTTTAATTCGAAAGCTCTAAACAAACATCACTTAACTGTCACATCAAATGAAAACCAAAAGTAAAATACCAAACGAAACTGCACCTTGAAGTATAAACATCATTTGTATTATTTCAAATATACCACATAAACATTCTCTTATACACTATTGTACTTCTTATCTCCTACACCATAACACAAGCGGCTACATTCCCTTATATATCTCCTTTATTCTAAACAATGCCACCACACACTCTTGTTCTTCCTCACAATAAACTAATCACAACCCATAGCCTCCAAGCTTCATTCACCATCACCACATTCTTCATATGTGATTCTTGGATTGGCCACGTCACTCTCTTACACATATATTATCCTACTTCTTCCTCACACGCTCTTAACATTCAAATTTGAGTTTGAAATCACTCAAGCACACACACACACACAAACCCATGCCCAAACACACACATACACACACACACAGTCATAACTATTCTAATTTGATTTTGAATTCAAATAACACATCCCTCATACAACCTTCATACAACTCATCTCTTACACATCTTCTTACACACCCTACAATCGATTTCTTCCCCAACAATTTTCCCTCTCACAATCACCAACTAATTTTAATTTCAAATTACACCTCTCATACAACTCATCTATGACACCCTTTTTACACACTCTAACCCTTTCTTTCCAAGTTTGAGTTTGCCAACTCACTTCCCTCACATACTCTTACAGTTCTTTTGCACATTCACTTACACACTCAAGCCTCTCACATCATACAACTCATCTCTCTAACAACTAGTTTTTGAATTTGACATTTGAATTTCAAATTTGGGAGACTAGGTAATAACCAACCCATGGGGAGCACACAAATTTATTACCCCACACTTAATATCCAGTTATTCTTCTCTTACTCTTTAAAATTGGACTAAACCCTAACTATCTAGTTTTCACTTCACAAATTTTTTTAAACACCAAAACCTTGGCTAAATGAGTTGGTTGACCTTATCCTACTTTGAGTGTTGGAATGTTATTAGAAAGGTCAAAGGTGAAGTGCAATTGGGGGTTTAACAAGAGAGGATTGTAAATAAACAAAACCCAAAAAATTCCCGGGACTTGCCCGACGCCAAGCTTGGCTGGAATTCTTAGGCTTTGTCTATAAATACTTACCTCCTGTCTTTTACATCTTACATCCTGTCAATTATTCTTTTTAATAAGTCCTAAATTTTTGAATATTTGTCACATGATTATTCTCATACATTGCATGTTTAAATCTAAATTGATACTTAATTACTTTAGTTTTTCAACTTCAGTGATTATAGAGGAATATTACAAAAGACACAGAAAATGACATGATTTGGAGTTGTTTTTGATGATTTTGTATGCAAGCTGTAAAAGAGCATACGGCGTATGAAACTCTGGCCATATGCCGTATTTATATCTGGAATAATTCACTAAGTATTGGTGAATATTGAAGCATACGGCATATTTAACTCTGGTAATACACCGTATTTGGAAGCTCTATAGTCAAAACCCAAGTCAACCATTGAAGGCATACGACGTATGAAACTATGGCCATATGCCGTATTGAAGATCCTATCCCCAGTCCAAGTATATCAAAGATTTGAAGGTATACAACGTATTTAACTCTGGTAATACGCCGTATTTAAAAGATACGCAGAATAAGCTTAGAATACGCTTTCCTCATCAGCAATTAAGATATCCAGAATACGCCGTATTCCAGCTCTGTCAGAAGACTATAAATACAAACCCTATACGGGAGTTTTTGATATCATTCACTCAGCACTCTCAACCACAACTGAATATCACCAATCAAAGGCCCCAAGATCAGTCCTAGTAGCTAGGAGATCAAGAGAAGGTCTCGTATCATCACATTAGGTTTAATCATTCGATTTGCATATTAATTTCACAAGGATTTCTATTTCTTCTTCTTTTGAATTATCTTGTGCTTTTACGTACATTATGGGCTAATACCCTTTGGTGTTAGCCATGTTTATGAATATTATATGATAGTTATTTCTGTTTATTTAGATTTAATGTTTAGTATTGTTTAGTTTATGTGTTTATCATTCAGTACGTGCTTGTTTATATATTTGAGTATTTTAAGTCTAGTTACTGCATGGACTAAGTGGGTACTAGATGTATATTATGAGAACACTTAAGTTAGCATAGTGCTCTCCTCGCATGGACAAAGTGGGGAAGGGTAGGTATCGCATGGACCAAGTGGGTACCATAGATAAATCACATAGATTAGTTGACATAACTTAATGCATGCTTGTAGTCCGATAGGTGCATGGATCAAATGGCCTAGGAGACTACTTGTGTAGAGGCTAGATGCATGGACCAAATGGTCTAGTCTAGGTTAGATAGGAGTATGGGGGTATTGTATGGACCAAGGAGATACTCCCCATATATATTGATGTCACCAATTCTTTTACAATTGAATCATTGCACTAATAGACGAATAACTAAAATGTAATAGGATTAATATGGCTAGCACTATCTTCTCATATTGATCTCAACAAACGTAGTTTAAATAGTTTAATTTACTTTTATTGTTTAGTAGTTATTGTTATCAAATCAATCTATCAAAACTTCTTTTAAATCTGTAAAACTCACTAGGTTAAAACTAAGCGTACTATTCCTGAGATCAACCTCGTACTTACCCCACTGGCTACATCTGATCGGGTACACTTTCCGTGAAAGTATGTCTTTAAGGTATAAGTCTGGCAAAATATAAATTTAAAACTTGAATAAAAATAACTACAACGAAACACACATCAATTTCTCTCTATTTTCTTTTCTCTCAACCCTCTAAGTCTACTATCCTATTGTGTTCTAACTTCTTTTCTATCATAAATTGAAAGAACACTTAATTCCGCAAGAGAGATTCACAAGAACCTAAACCACTCTTGTGAATTGTGTCAAAGGTCTTCTTCTCTATACCCTTTTCTTCTAGAATGGAGTATCTAGGATATGTTAGGTTGTTTCAAAACAACTAAACACTTATAAATCATTGAAGTCTTATCCAGGTTGTGGATAAGCAAGGGTGTAACAAGTCTTGTATCTTGGTTATAAACCCTAGACCGGGGAAGGTCTAGTTGTGGTTGGATACTTTCGGTAGGGAAGTCTTTGTAGTCTTTGTAGAAAGTTGAATCACAAGATTCTTGTGGGTGGTTTTCGAGGATGAAATATCGTTGAAATAGCTCTTCTTAGTGAGCACCGATCTTAGTGCATATCGGTGGAGTGAAGCTCTAACGGTTTGTAGTCCACCGTAAAAAAAATTATACTTAATAATACTATTAGTGTTGTGGATTCGCAAGTGGACGTACGGATGGTATAAACCCCTCATTCCGAACTAGTATATATCGTAGTGTCTATCTCTTTTTTTACTCTCTCTATATTGTGGTTGTGATTGTTGTTATGTGTAACCACTTGTTCGCTCTTTGAGACTAGAAGTTGTTAAACTTCAAGTTAGTTGAAAATACCATATTTACCCCTCCTCCCCCTCTACGATTCTACACAATTTAGTTATTTACTTTTTTTATTTCCTTCATTTAATTGTTTTTACCATATCAAGATCAATGTTGCATCAAACTAGTGTTCGCATCATTTTTGATCATTTATATTTTAACATTATGTATTCCGATTAACATTTGCATCAAATTTTGCTCTTTTGATACATTTGTGGTTATCTTCAAAGTGCATCATCTGCGTAATAACTATTATATTACATCAAACTTTGTTGTTTAGTTTCCCTTTTAGATGCATGGAACATTTGCATCATAGTGACTTCGTCATCATCATGTTCTTCGATCATCAGCGTCATCATTCCAACATCATCGATTTCAGCATCAATGTCATTGATCATTAGGATTACCTTCTTCTATTATCATTGTCATCATTTTTAACATAATTTACGATCACTCGAGTAGCATCATTGACAATGATCAGTAACATCATCGTAATCATTTTCAGTATCAGGTATCACTAGCATCATCGTCACTAATCATAGCATTATCATATTCTTTGGTCATCATCATCATCGTTTCCACATCATCGATTTCAACATCGTTTTAAAGAATCCAATCTAGGCTTGACTAGGATAAAGAATAACATTGAACAAACATTGCACGACGGAATAAACATAAACATCAATGTTATTAACAAGGTTTCTCGTCATCATCTCTACTACACTTACAAACACGATAAGCCCCAATTGTACCTGATCAATGGTAGAACGGTTACTCAATCATAATAGGAATCAAAATATCCTTGAGGCTTAAACAAACTAACCCTAACCTAGGTGTTTTCTTTGAGCACTACGCCTAGGAACACACACACACCTTTGGTGTTTACATCTTGACACACATTAAAACATAAGACCTATATCTCTTTATATAATAGAGAATTAGGTTTACAAAAGGACTCATAACCGTATATTCTGTAATCCCATCTTTTTGTAGAATTTCATTATGTCTTTTTAGGTCCTTCATGTTTCATTTTTCCTTTGTAGTTTTGTACTTATCAACTCAAATATACGACCCAACAATGATAATTAGCATCGCCATTAATCATAATCATTATCAAGAAATCATCGCATCATCAAATCGTTATCACCATATCATCACCTTCGTTTCTAAGATGAAACCGGTAATTAAAAAAATGCATGTCAACCATGCATAAAAAATGATATATGAAACTATAAACAAATAAAAACAAAAGAAAGAATGCATTGCATCATTATCATGGAGATTTTTATGTAGAAACTCTAAAATTGGAATATTGATGGATAATAATGAAAACCGTTACAAGGATCTATGATAAAAGGACTAGTATGCCTTTTCTACATCAATTTTTAATCAAACACTTTGTATTCGAGCTTACAAAAATCACGAAAATGCCTCTGAGAATCTGAATCGTAGATTTCTCCACCAATGGTTGCAAACATGTCATACCTTTTTAGATTATAGAGTTTTTTTACTTGAACTCTTTCCATTTATATGCAGCATAGATATGTAGTATAGGAAGCTAAGACCACAAAATTTTCTAATTTTCATTTTCTAAAAAACAACACATTACAACAAGTTAAAATTCAAAATACATATAACTTATGAAAAATTTAATGTCGACACAATTAAAAATTTAAACTACATATTTAAGAACTAAGACTATAAATTTAAGGGCCCATTTTTTATCGATCTTTTGGTGCTTTGAGGATTGAAAATATGGGGAAACAAACATTTGGTACAAAGATATAACTTTAATACATGGGTATGACACCTCAAAACAACACTCATTGCAAAATGCAAACCCAAACGGAATTATGAAAATAAATTTGTGGATTAATTTTCCTAATCTGTAGCATGTACTCAAAGCTTCACAATTTTAATATTTATATTCACACATCATATACTTACCGTATAAATTACCGTCAATCTTTTTCTATTACACGACTTACTTTATTTTACTTATAAATAATATCCTAACTCTGATGCTATTCCATTGTAAAACAAATATGTTTTTTAAAAAATTATATATCTTTTCTTATCTCATTTCATCTCAACCCAATATCAAATTTTAATTATACTATATCACATTCATTGGAGTGTTTTGGGAGCAGGCGTTCGAAGCCGATGGATTGAAGGTCGACTTGGGTGCTTTGTGGAGCCGTGACTGAGCCGACCTTTATATCGTAGAGCCGAGCCAAACCAAGCCGTAGGCTTAGAGGGATTATAATATTATGGTTAGTATGTTCTCCACTTATTTTCCACTTAATCTTGGGGTTAGCTGCATGTTGTACACTTATTTTTCATTATCGGTTGTTGATATTTTTATATGAAAACTAGATGTGAATTTTCATTTGTTTGGTTTGGTTTTTATTCAAAAATCTCGCACACATAAGTGGTGCAGGTAAGAAAATTAGACTAGGAATTTATTTTTTTGCAAGAAATGTTATTATTTAGGATTTTTTGATTTAGTTGGTAAAAGCATAATTGTGTTAGGGTTTTGGTCAGAATGATGAATATAACACTTGATTATGCTTGATATGTCATTACAATTAGTTATTAGAGTTAGGAAAATGATTGGGAGACCTAACATATGTGCCTAAATTTAGGCTTAAACATATGTGGCATGATCCGAATGGTTTGTGAAAAAGTGGGTCCCTTAGCTCCAACCATCAAGATGATGCCACATCGGTTTAGGCACATCTTTAGGCATATCATTAGGCCTCCCAATCATAGCTCTTAGAGTTAATCAAGGTGTTAGGGATTTCTTTTCTGTTCGTGCATGTTATTTTTTAAATTTGACTTGCATGTTGTTATTTTCAGGATTTATGGCTTATATGGACACAAATCTGGCACACACTAGGGGTGCAGGTAATAAAATTAGTCAAGAAATTTATTTAATACAAAAAATGTTATCATTTAGGGTTTGCTAAGCTTAAATTGTTGTATGCGTTTCGGTCAGAATGGTGACTAGGGCGTTTAATTATGGTTGCTACGTCACAACAATTAGCTAAAGACTTATTGTATTTAGGTTAGATATTATTCTAAGCGCTTGTTGTCTAATATTTGACTTACATGTTGTTATTTTAGGATCTACGGCTGATATGGGCTACACGTGGTTGCCTATTTTGGTTTCAAAAAAAAATCGGAAGGCATCAAATGCAACTATTTTTGTAGCCAACTTTGGTTTTGGCGTGGCAAAAACCGTAGGGCATAAAATGTAACCGTTTTTTGGGCCGATTTGATATTACTTGGCTGTGATGATTCAGTTACTCTATGAGTAGTGATTTTGGCGTGGCAAAAAATAGAAGGCATAAATTGCAACAATTTTGTAGCCAAGAAGATATCTGAGCCCATATTTGATTTGCATCATAAGTTGGTTCCACAAGGTAGAAGTTGCCAGTGACTGAAATGTTTTATTGAATGACTAAACCCCAATGCAGTTGATTCTTGAGGAATGTAAGTGTGCTTGGTGTAATTTTGAGTTTTTTTGTGTTTTACCTTAGGATTATATCGAGCACTCTCATCGCTTCTTGAGAATATTAAGATCTGCACTCTGCTATGTTGTTGTTGTTGTGTGCAAGCAATTCTTGAGAAGTGCGATAGTGCTTGGCATTATCATAGGGTTTGCTGCGTATTCCCTCAAGATTATATCTAGCACCCTTAACGCTTCTTGATAATGTTGGGATCATGTGGTGCGGTTCCGTCATGCATGAATTTTAGATTCGGAAGGGTTAAAAAATTTATGTGTCTATGTAATGTCTTCGTGTGGACTGTTGCTTTATGGATTTGCTAATAGTTAATGTTTATTTTTACGGAACGATATTTCCTTCATAGTGCTTGCGTGGCTTTAATGATTTGCTGAACTGTTGAGTTATGAATTAGGCATGGCTAAGACTGGATGGCATAAAATGCAACCGTCTTTAGCAACCGATGCGATATCTGATCCTAAGCAATCTGTGTAAAAACTATATGCAAATAAATGCCGCTTTTGACTGTTGCAATGATGCTTTTTAACAGTAAACTATGCTATTTGATTATGATGAATTATGTCGTGCCAAAAACCGGATGGCAGAAAATGCAATTGTGTTTTTGTGGCTAACACGATATCTGAGCGAAACATAAAGATTTTTAGGGGGCGTTTCTTTTTTTTTATCTGAGTGGATATTGTCACCGTGTGGATACAGGTGCCCATATGTAACAAGATCAAGATGAAAGCTTGTTGTTTCTTTTTTTCACTGGATAAACATATCTTATATGACCAAATGACATTTGTAACCTTCTTCACAAAACATATCTTTTTTGTTGAAGATCTACCCAACACGATAAAAACACCCAAATCCAACCATTTATAAACAAATTATAATATGGAAACTACATAAATCATGACAAGTACTTATAAATCACATAATTAAAAATTAATGCATTTAAAATTTTAAAATACTCGAATCCACTTGATCCATCCCCAAACAATTAAAATCCCTTATCAAAATTAGGGACAAACCAATTAAATACATCATCTTCTTACTGAAATTGAATACTGAAAACAAATGATTTCATCTTCGAATTCAAGAAAATGCCTCTCCATTGTTTTCTTCAACAACGATTTATTACAGAATGAAGAAAAGATCATTCAAAATGGGTATTGGCTAGTGCAAGAATGTGAGGAGCTTGTAATGTGGAAGAACTTGGGTAGCGATGAGAGAGGGGCTGTGATATATGGAGTAGATGGTTTGATTGAAGTGAAAGGGATAAAGACAAAACCAAGGCTATAATTGTCAAGTGTTATTTAAACTTATTTGTTGTTGTCTCTGAATTGGGAGGGGCAACTTTTTTAACCCCTTTGAAACCAGAGGCTAATATAGATTAAGTTAAAAAAGAAACACAAGAAGTTGTCCACTCAGTTGAGATCTGTCTTGAAAGGGCCCAATAAGTGAAAAAGAAACGAGGCCTTAGTATAAATAGCAGTGGTAGCTCCCAAGTTCCACTTCAATGAATGTTATATGGTATAATATAATTTACGCAAATGCATCATTGTTGTGTTTTTTTTAAACATATTTGGAAGGTGGCAGTTTGTGCTTGGCTCGACGTGTAAACATCGTGCTCTGCTTTCTTTTTGGCAGAAATGATTAACAAGGTGTACAACATGCCGTTAACCCTTGGTGTAAAACATACTAGAAACTAGCGGGTACCATAAAGCGTTCCTTTTGTCTGGAAGGGTTTAAAATCGAGATGACCCGAATGTTGCCGTGGCAATTTGCTTGGTTTGCAGCTATAGCGGGTCAATTTGATTTTTTAAATTATCTACAGACCTGAGCGCTGAAGGGAAAGCGAGGGGTGAGGAATCTCATGTTTGGACTATGAAAATTGAAACGTCGAGGTATGTGTTTTCTGAGGATTCATGCAAATGGGATATCATGAGTGGCATAAGACCCATTCTAAGGCTATGATGATTAATTTGGATATTTTTGGATATAGTCTATCAAAATTGAGATTGTTCTTATCGTGGTGAGGCAACTTAGTAAGTTTGCAGTCTTGGCGTATTGATCCTTTTTTTAGATTATTTTCAGTTCTGAGCCTCATCAAATCAGGCATTTTGAGCTTCAACGTCAAAAGCTTGGTTGAGTTCGAGAAGCATATAGCAGTAAGTAGGCTGGTAAAGAGTTTGTTTTGGTTTTCTCTGATATCGATGTGGTTTTGCTCAAAAGTTTGATATTCTATTTCTTCCATCTTTTAGTTTCTCATCGATTTTGATATGGTCGTTGGAGCACACCAAAAATTATTTATACAGGGTGAGGGAAAGATATGGACACGAACCTAATTACCTAAGTATCGCGGTAAGTATTGATCTCCCATATTGTCATTCTAAAGGAATGATGAATTTGAGACTCGTGTTTTGGTTCTTTGCTGGATGCTTAGATATCCCTATTTTTTGGCTTTTAATTATAGACCACAAGGAAAACTAAAGGGAATCCTAAGGAATAAAAATTAAGGAAAGCTAAGGATAAACTACGGGATAAGCTAAAATGGTAACGACATATATAAATGGGAAGAAATATACTTGTTTGGATGTGGTTGATATGTTTGGTAACTAAGTGGTGATTTGGAGTGGATGATTGATAATTTGAGATAAGAAATTTGACCCTTGGATTAATTTACATGTTAGACCAAGTTTATTGGTCACCGATTCAGTTTACCAAATAAATTAAAGAAAAGAATGTAAAATGATCCAAACAACGATAATCCACAAAGTACTTATTAAAAGTTGATTTCGATAAAAATCGTTTAAGTTGATTTATTACTAAAAAAGTTTTTGACTTATATAGATAATAAATTTCTAAAATCGTACATGATTCCACTTTTAAATTTTAGTTAAAACAAACTTTATACTTTTTTTAATAACAATATTTTTTTATTATCGTTTAAATCAAAAGTCTCATCTTAAATTATAAGCACCCCTTCAAATCACTACGTAACTACCACTTCAAATCAACCAATCACCAAACAAGCATATAAGTAAATCTACTCTAACATCCTAATTAACGCTAAACACATGTTAATTAATCTAATCATAGCAATTAAGTCATTAAAAAGAAACTAAATAAAAGAAAAGAAATAACCGGGATTGGATTAAGCATAATGATGACGATAAGATTCTCAAACTAGAAAACCCCATCCAAGTGCTCTAATCAACCCAAATACTCCATAATACCCATAATCTTCAACAAAACTCTAAAAGCTTGAAACTTTAAGTGAATTTGAGGTGGAGTAATCAATAAAGTTTGCATCTTTATTTATTAAAGGCTAAAAATTTGATTTTTAAAACTAAGTAAACATTAATTTTAGGCTAAAAACTAATAACGTTTGAAACTTTATTACTAAAAACAATTTAGAAAAATGCTTTAAAACTAAATAAGTGCTTAAAAAACACTAATAAGCTATTTTTAGAAAGATTTTAGGTAAGCATTTTTGATATCAAGATTCAAAATTGAACTCTTTTAATAAGCTAAACAAGAACTAATTAAAGAAGTTAGACAAATGGTTAAACGAGACAAAAATAATACTTTATATAAAATACCCGAACAAAATATAAGACAGATCGTTTTACTTGTAGAGAAAAGACAAAGCTTGAAAGTTAAATAAAAGGTTCGAATCCCATTGTGAACAAAAACTTTAAAAGCTAATGATTGGTAGAATAAAGTTGCAGAAATGAAAAGTAAAATTGATCCATGGTCTCTCGCCGCTGCTCTCCTTAATGGGTCCCTCTAAATGAACCCATATTTTCCACTAAATAAACCTTATTTATTATATCAATCATTGAATTTATTAATTTTAGAGTTAAATGTACACTAATGATTAATTAATAAATAATTTGTTATACTCGATGCATCATCAACTAAATAAATAGAGTAAAGTGTTTATATATAGGCAATTTGTATACATGTCATACAATTTTACAAATGATTAATTAACTCATATTTATGTACATTTTATTAGCAACGTCCATTGTATACTTTATTTATTTATTTGTCCCAAACGCCCATTCTATACTAATCACACAATTTAACATTATCCAAAATTAAATCTTTTTGTTGCCCATGTTGTTAGTAATTTTCACTTGCTTTTTCAGTTATGATAATGTTGCAAACTTGTGTTAAGTTAGATCATAATTTTCAAGAGCATGAGAATAATATTCGCGGTATTTTTTTTTACGACTAACATATTTGTCATTCCATCTAGATGTAATACGTAACCATAAATGGATGAATTAACGGTAAAGGAAACCATTTCCGTAATGCAACTCATATATAGTTGTTATCATTCACGTGGGTAATCACTAATGTTTCATGTGAGTCTGATAATATAATTGTGTTAAGTTAGATCATAATTGTTCACTTTTCATTTTAAGTATTAAATAAAGAATTTAGTTGATAAATATTCTATTTAAGTGGGCCTTGCAACCGAAATATAAAAGAATTAGTGTAATCTTTTGAGCAATGCGTGAATTAAAAGTAAAAACAAAGTTCAAATACTAATTTAATCCGTAATAATTAATTAAAGTAATTGATATTTAGTTAGATATTAAATAATTTTAGTGTTTTCAATGTATAAAATTTAAGAGAGTCACTTGATAACTTTCTTGGTTTGCTTTTACTGCAAATTAGTAACATTTGCTAGTTTTTCAATAAAGCAAAAAGTTTGACTATGGTTCATTTAGTGGAATTAGTGTAGAAATAGTAGGACCCTCCTTAAATAACCTCGGACCAACAAAATATACCGACCGTTGGATACTTTATGCCCGTTGCAGAGATGCTAGGACCCACAAGAGTTAACGGCTACCAGCTTTTAAATATTTGATCTTTAAATGAAAGTGTGAGTGGGGAATGAATGGAGGCTCGGGATTGCGACACATGGATCCATGGAATTGCAAGATCTCATAGAATTATTTTCATGACAATTTTGGGCCGTTGGATTTGGTTGGCATCAAAGGAGGGCAGCAGAAGACACATTTTATTAAACGGTTTTCTCTTTATTATTTTTTTTATAAATGCATTAGGCTTGGGTCTTGGGCTTATTTCTTCAACTGTCTTAGACTTTTAGCTTTGATTTTGGGCTTTAACTTTAGCTTTTAAATATTGATTAAGCTTCAATAAATCTTCGAACAATCTTTAATATCTTTTAATCTTCAAACACTTTGCCTCACTTTTGCTCCAATTGTTTTATCTTTAGCATTTCAAAACAATTCAAAATTTTGGCAAAATTCTAAAATTTTGGCACAAACTCTTAAATAATTTCAAAAAAATGGCTTAATTTTTTAGGGTTGCTCAAAAATAAATAAATAGGTACAAATATGATCATAAAGATAAATATCCCACCTGACATTTAGAATCGAACATTTTCTCGAATGTTCTAAATAATAGGATCCCAACCCCACATTTAGAATGAAAAAGAGAAATGTGATGCTTCTAAATGTGAAAATGGGAATGCAATATAATAACAAGATTAAAGAACAAAAAAACTCCCCTAGTGTAGGCTCGTAGATCGGTAGTAGCAGATAAGCATAGTGTAGCTCAGCCCTCAACAACCAAGAAATATCTACTCGATCCTGGGAATCAATCTGATCAGAACACATAAAGATGTAAAGATAAACGTCTAGAGTAAAGTCGTTCCATGTCCAAATATTACGCCCAGAAAATTTGACAATCTCTAATAAGTCCTGAAACTCAAAAGAAGTGTCATAATATAATGCAATATGAGGACATATATAAGGATACGACAAGTTTATTTATTTTTGGTATTTTTAGTTTTCAATATTTAATTTTTAGTTTATTTATTTTTTAATAAAGAGAAGAAATCAAAAGAAAAGGATAGTAAGAAACAGGTTGCCTCCCAATAAGCACTTGTTTTTATCTGAGTCGCTAGCTTGACTCACCCAATTTTCATTAAGGCAAAAAGGGCGGGATGGTTGAATCTTTGGTGGAATTTCATTCAAACTTCTGAGTTAACCGGTAATAACGAATATTCCAGGATCAAATACTTCATTTTCGTCTCCTCCTTGGAAAAGATCTAATGAGTAATTCTTAGAGAATAACTCAGTAAAGATGAGGCCAAAATGTTATGATAAAGAAGATAATAGTTGCGGGCCATGGGTTCTTAAGAAAGAATATGAGTCAAATATGTAATAACGGAATTGTGAAGAGGTAAGGTGTGGACGAGCGGTCGTCATATCAAAATTCAAATTTTCACAATTCTCAAAGAGATCTATTAGTTTCTCACACAAGTCAACTAATAAGTTTCCGATATTAGAAACCAGCTTATAAGGACTTGTTGTAGGAACAATGGAAGATTCGTTAAGCTTTGGGTTCGACTCAAACGTGATATATGGAGGTGGGATATGTGCGGCACTCTCCGAGCTATGAATTAGGACCTTATCCATTTTTGTCTCCGTTTCGAACTCATCACTCTCCTCATTTTTACTATCAAAGATTTGATTGCCTGAATTTAAAGTAAATTCATAATCGAAATCAAACAAAGGATTTGTGATAGTCATATCGAAAGTGTGTGAAATAGAATTAGTATAATCGAAGGCTTTCTCGGATACCCTTGGGATTGGAACATGGTCATCAATATCCTTAAAAGGATCGACTTTGATTTCCTTGTCCCCCATTAAAAAAAGGTATCAGAAGGTTCGTTAACAAGTGATATGATCTCTGAATTCTCTTCTTCAAGAGGTTCATCCTCATCACTCTCCTCGGATTATGTATAGTGAATGGTGTTTGGATGACCTAGTCCTGGCTGAAATTTAAAACATTGACTTATATATTTTGCTTGCTTGCCAAGGACATCAATTTGTTCACTCACTACGAAAATGTAATCAGAATAATGATCACTAATACCAGGGGTAAAGTCATGTTGGACTTCTGCGTCCCACTGATAATGATGTTGTATGATGCGTGGTTCGGGGTGAAAGACTTCCTTTTCAATGAGCAAGATTTACAACCCACTAGGCGATGTACCTAATCGTTGCAGTGTGTATTGGTAAGCCTGGGGGTTGATCGCAATAAACACAATGATGGCCTAAGTGCACTCTTAAACTTTTTGCTATTTAGGATGTTCAAGCTTGCAACAATTAAAGAAGAAGCCAGTTTTCCTTACTCTAGCATCTACCAATTAGAACAAGAGACAACCTAACAATAATCAACAACAAGGTTTCATTGGATCTAAGTAAACACTTAATTAATTTAGTTATGTATGATAGATAAGCAAGAACATAAACAAACAATTGAACATAGATGAAACATGGTGATAGATTGGATAAACAAACTTACCTTAAGTGTAAAAGAGGGTTTGAAACTCTAAAATACTGTCCAAGTCAGACCTCAAGTGAACTAGGGTTTGCTCTCCAAAATAATGCACACAAAATATAGAAAATTTGAAGTCTATATATAGATTTACACTCGCGACGGCGTCGCCTTTTGATGGTGACGCCGTCTGATCGCCGTCATTAGGGTTTCGTTTTAGACAAGTCATCATTGGGACGGTGTCAGGTAGGAATTGGTGCCGCCATCTGGGCTTCGTCTGGACGTCGTCTTGGAAGGATTTTGTTCGTCTAGTGAAGAAAGTAAGAGCGACGCCCTTCTGAGTTAAGGTGTGACGCCATCAGGTGTTAAGACCAAAATATGACCTTAGCCCACTTGAGACTTTTTGGAAGACCATGTGAGTGACGGCATCGTCCTTAGAGTTGGGACGCCGTCAGGCTTGTAAAACAACCTTGTATTCTTGACTTTGTCATTTTCTTTATGTTTTGCTCCTTTTCAACCAAAAATGCTTCATTCCAGCAATTTGCTTCCAAAAGACCTAAAATGTGAAAAGGAACGATTTTAACCAGTAACGGACATAAAATGTAACAATTTAGGGCTTAAATGACCTCCTAAAAATGTATATTTTAAATCCTTATCATTGTGTCATATTCTCGATCAAATTATATGCTTCTTTAGGAGTCTTCCGCATGAGATTGCCGCCGGCAACCAAGATAGTTTTGTCTCAATCAATCGTAGTCATGCCATAATAAAAGGTTAAGATTTGATCAAGAAGCAAAATTGTATGATCAAAACATTTACGCAAACAAGATTTGAATCTTTCCCAAGCTTCAAATACTGATTCATCGAGCAATTGTTGGAAATTAAAAATGTCTTTCATAAGTTGCAACGCTCTAGAATAAGGATAGTATTTTGATAGAAACTTGGAAACCATCTCTTCCCAAGTATGAATAGAATGAGTTTTAAGATGATAAAACCATATTTCAGCATCGTGGGATAAAGAGAATGAGAAAAGATTTAGATTAATAATATCTTTGGAAACTCCATTTTTCTTGATTGTTGGGATTGGAATCAGTTAGTACATATATAATGGAAATGATGCACTGATCTAATTGATTTGTTTATTGGAGTTTTATTGGTTGACTTGTTTTATTTGGAGTTGCTATTATATTTGTTTGAAAACAATGGTATGGTTTGAATTCATTAATATTAGATTTATGATTTTTATTTGATTTCGACTACCTGGCTCGATTTG